>PVKU01000008.1:1142246-1159932 GCA_004027475.1 Anoura caudifer | reverse complement strand
GGTTAGCAATAGGGGAGTGGGAGGAGGAGAGAGGGGGACAAGGTACATAGAACAAGTAGCACAGATGGTGGGTAGAAAATAGACAGGGGGAGGAAAAGAATAGTGTGGGAAATGTAGAAGCTAAAGAACTTATGACACATGGGCATGGACTAAAGGGGGGTATGTGGGTGGGAGGGGGTGTGCAGGGTGGAGGGGAATGAAGGGGGGAAAATGGGACAACTGTAATATCATAATCAATAAAATATAATTAAAAAAAAGAATCTTAGTAAAATGATCCTGAATTAAAACAAGCAAGTTCCAGAAAATTATTTAAAATTTGATGCTCTTTTAAAAATGTTTATTTTTTAAAATGTAAACAAATATTATGAACAAAAAGAACGAGAGAATGGTCAAGTCAACATTCACCAATGTGGCTACCTTGGGTTAGGGTAAGTGCAGGAAGATTGGAAAGGGGAATACAAGTGAATGTAAGTTGTGGTCAGTGTTCTTGTTCTTGGGGAATTTCTGGCATTAAACCACCTGCGTCAACACCATTATTTCATATTCCTCCCTCTATGTGGGGAGAATTGTAGGCTCCCTGACTGGGATCGAACCTGCAACCTTTCAGTGTATGGGGGATGACTCTCCAACCAACTGAACCACACTGGCTGGGGCCAAAGGCCACTCTGGAAGAATAAGTTGGATCCAGGGTTATATCCCCTACCTTTGTATTCCCAAGGCCTGTGTGCAGTGTCCAGTGAAACATAAATCCTCAGAGAGGTTTCTTGAACAAATAAATAAGTGAATAAATATGAAACAAAGTGAAGTTCTTTCAGTTAATGTGGAGTGTAGTCCAAATAACCACTCACCCCCAGACTCTCCCCTGTGCCCTACACACAGTGAATTCTGTAACCGATTTTTTCCTAATTAGTTGAAAGTAAAAACACTGACATTCCCCCAGAGGAGTAAAACACCATCTAGCATTCTCCGTATAGACTGCTCACAACACTCATCCATACTAGACTGTGTACGGACAAAATGATTCCAACTCAAATACAGTAGAGAAAAAGCTTTTTAATGCACTTCCCCCCCCCTCAGGCAAAAGATCCATCATTAAGTGGTTTTACAAATGGCACTTTTGGCTACATGAGAGAATTGGAGATGAGTCCCCTGTGTTCTTTTCTGATAGGTTAGTAGTAGATCAGCTTTAGAATGCAACCCTTTCTTAGAATAAAAAATAACAAATTTGTTCTGAAAGACAGGAAAACTGAAACCCTAAAGTCACTGTTTTAAAAATTTAACATTTATTTCATGCTATACTATCTATTTTTACCTTATAATTTTAAGTATTATGCTACAATTTTTAATAAAGGGAGAACATAAATTTTAATCTAATTTAAAAATAAACATATATTAAGTATATATATTAATGCATTTGACAACAGCATATGCTAACTTTGACGATGACCTTCATTTTGGTACACTGCAGACTGGTCCTTTCGGTACTGCACTGATAGTACACCTGAAGTTCCACCTCCAATGAGTAAATCCACAGTCAGTGACAGAGTAGACTCCAACTAATTAGCAAAACTGAAAAGAGTTACTCTAGTCATTTATGAACAAAATAAAACGGGATTAATACTCAACAGGAGAGAACAGTTACTGTCATCCGCTTAAGCAGGGCTTGAGTACCTGAAAACGCGAGACCCCACTTTGAACTGAAAGCTATGAATTTTGAATTATTCATTGCTACCACTCCGACACATTCACCTCTGAGATGGCGTGAAGTTGATCACATCTAATGTACTCAGACATGAATATCTTCTTCATGCTCCACATCATTTGTCAACTAGTCCCCCAATCAATTTATATAATTATTTAATAGAGATTAAAAATAAAACATCACATAATAGGATCAATCCAAAAGGCAACTGCATTTCCCTCTGCACAGACAACAGCATTAACAAACATGGCTTTCAGATTTGCACTGAGAGCACATACCACGCTGGCGAAGAAACAAAACCACTGCTTCCGTCTCCATCACACAAACACAAACGCATGACACTGACACCCGAAGAACCCGAAGTTCTTCCCTGGGAACGAAGAAGCCATTTGAAGTGATTCCCACTGAGGGAAACCTCACACCAACATTCTGCTGCACCGGATGCCTGCCCACACTGTAATGAAAGTTCTTAGAAATACTGCTCACTGTTAATGTCGACTAATTCTTGATGTTACGTTTAGCAATGGAGTTTCTAAATGTTAAAGCACTTCTACTGTCAACATACTGAACAAAACACTTATTTCTTAACAATACGATTTAACAACCTGAGTCAATTAAAATGTATACCCTTCACCTGCACAGGTACCTGGCGCCATCTGCATTTGTAAGTGCCCCAAAGCCAAAGGCCTGTGTTCACCAAAATTACCCTATGCTGGAGGACACTGGACTGGAAAGGATATAGGCTGTGGGGCAGGAGACTGGCGTTTGGCCCAGGCTCTGGACCCAACAAGACTTGTGAGTTAATGGGAGAGGCTTTTCCAGGCAAAGACAGAGAAAGAAGGGTATGCCAGGGAAGAGACACTGCCTGTGTGAAGGCTGGAGGGTGCTAGATAGGCCCCCTGGAGGAGGGGGAGCATTCCCTTCAATTACAGTGCGAGGAGGTCACAGGTGGGCTGGAGGGGGAGCTAAAGTGAAGCTCTCTTGGCCTTACATAGAATTCTCTAGGATTTGGCCTTTAAACTAAGAGTGATGAGAGCCAAAGGAGAAGACCGTTCCTCCCTCCCTCCCTTACTTAACATCATTATTCACAGGACCAAAGACATCAGCGACACTCTCAATCAAATAGATTTGGCAGGCAGGCAGCTGTGGGTGGGGGCGGGGGGCGGGGGGCGGTAAATAAAGCCAGACACTCACTTCTCTGGGGCTTAGGTTGGCTAAAGAGAGGTGACATTATACCAGGTCCACAATGATGGGCTTCAGGAAGTGAGTAAAGTATACAAGTAGCACGCAAGAAGATGCCATTTCTTGAAAGGCCTTCAGACACCGGGGCATGGAAAGCATTTAAGACTCATCACTTAAAGATGTTATAAAAATCTTTTCAAGCAGAATGGTAAGGCCTCCCATTTATTGGTTGTGTGGGCCTTGGGCATAAGACTGACTAACCTCTTCCCAAGTCAGTTTCCTCAGCTATAAAATGAGGGTAATGATCTTGACTTCACCGGTCAATAAGAATAAGCAATGAATAGTTTTAGCACAGCACCTGGTACAGACTAAACCTTCAACAGAAGGTCCCTAAAGGGGGATAGGCTAGGGGTGGGGGTGACACGGGCTTTAACAGGACAGAAGCCTGTGTTTGCATCCAGGCTCAAATCACTGCGCACTTTCTGCAGCCAGGTGAACTTAGAGAGCATTTTAAACTTGCTTGGACTTAGCTTCCACATCCGAAAAGTGAGGATGATAATACCTACCTTGCAGGGTTGTGATGAGAATTAAGAGAGATCGTATTTGTTAAGATCTGTCGCACAGAGACTGGCATACAGTATAAACGCACATACGATAACATGTATGGAGATGATAATGTTTCTCAAATGCACATCGACAACATCAACATTGGCCATTGTATCTCACTTCGAAATCCTCCTCTCTGACTGCAGCTACAGGTCAGAACAGCTGGACTGCACAGACATAGTGGCAACGTCTTTCACACGGCTTGTCAATTCTACCAGTACCAATACATATGATAGCCCATCACAAAAAACATGGCTGAGGTACATCATTCATATTTTATTTTGCTAATACATAATAAGAAAGTAACTTCATCATTCAGAATTCATTATATGAAATTAAGAAGAATTCAGCATTCCCTGACTCCCTAATTTGGCACTTTGAGGAATTTCCTCTATACACCAAGCCCCAAAATGCATTCTTTTCTAGATCAAAAAAAAATAATCATAATAATGAGAAAGAAGGAAACATGCATATATACAAGTGAGCTGAAAAGTCACAACACACAAGACTTGCTTTTGGTGAAAAATACCGCATTTGGTGGCGCTAAGTGAGCCCCCGTGTATAACACGCCCCCATGGTTTTGTGTGCATTATACGCGGGATTGTTAGGCCCATGCTATGCAATCATTATACCATGGATGATGCTCATCCTTACTCTTCCCTCAAAAAATTGGGCAAAAGTCATATTATACACAGCAAAACACAGTAATCTCGCCAAGTGAGCAGCATGTCATGTCCTTAGATATGTTACACTAGAAAGCTAGTAGAAATGCAGGCCAAGAAGGCAATTTAGTTTCAAGTTTGAATCCCATATGGGCCAAGTTCTAGGATACTTCACTTAAAAAGGGACAACCTCAGAGTGAAATCTTGCCAGAGGCTTGACTCTGGATCATTTGTGTATACACAAACTTCTCTGCTTTGACGTTCGACACACTCAGCACTAACTCTAGAAGGCTGCGGTAGCTGACGGAACCAAATGCTTCAGGCTCAGAGAGAAAACGGCAAAGGATTTGAAGCGGCATCTCCCTATCTACCCACCCGTACCATCTCATTGCTTTTGTTTGTCAACATGTGTTGAAAACACATGTTAAGTTAAAAGTTGATACTGAAGGCAGGAATTAAGAAAAAGCCATTTTTTGATGGCTTTTAAGCACTCGAATGCTTTAGAACCTCCTTCAAAATGCTAATTCGCAGATACTATTCCTTTGTTGCTTTAATTTGAAGCTCAGGGGAATCTAGATTCTCTAATAAGCAGTTCCATGCTCATTCTGGTGAGGCTACACTTTAGAGCTTGTAAAAACTACGCTATTGACCCCCTACAAAGGGGATTTTAGCATAAAGCTGTTTTGGCTAGAGAAGCATTTCAACAACTTTCTGCAAAACTATGATAAAAAACAGTGGATGAGAACTACAAAGAGTGATTCTACCGAATCAGAAAATTCTGTGTCTCAAATACATCCTACACTGACATAAGCTGTTGCTTTTAAGATGCATTACCCAGTCCTTCCACATTCAAACGGTGTATGAAGCTCGAATCAGGATGTGTGCGCATGGAGAAAAGATCCGTATGTCCAAAGCCACCCACGGGCACGGAAGTCTTGTCATTGCATTGCTCGGTGTTGTTTTGGCGTCGCTCATCCGCAGGCCACTCAAGGGGCCCGCCCCCCCGCTCAGCACTCCAACTCCTCCATGACCTCCATGACGATGGTCCGCGGGCCCGTCAGAATCAGGTTGCTCACGGTCCGATAGTCGACATGCAGCACGTTGAGCCCGTTGACAGAGACGACAAACTGGCAGACCTGAGGGCAAGATGAAAGAAAAGCATCTGTTACGTCTCCTGGCTCTTCACAACCCTCTCACAAAGGCACTGTGTGGTGCTCACAGGTCACGCCATCCTTAAAATACCCAGCCACCCCAGCTGGCAACTGCAGTTCAATAATTTCCAAGAAACTACACTTTTCCTGGAAGGCAGTATAATGGAGAAAGCATTTGTTGTAGAGTTTTTACAAAATTGGGTTTAAATCCTAACTTGGCAACTTACTAGCTTCAGCTAGGTATTTTCATTTCTGAGCTTTCTTTTCCTCAACTCTAAACTAGGGATGATTAAAAGTAATGACAATAATACCACCTATAAGATTGTTTTAAGATTGGGGTAAAGTGTGTGAAGCTTCTACTACAGTGCTGTGAGCCTATGGGGTACTCAATACATAGTTGCAATATTTACTGCTCTTATTATTCATTTGGACCCAATGTATAGGGGGACCCCATGGCCTGGTGTTCCTCTTTTATTCCTATTGTTCCTGCACAATTATTAGTAGTGCCTCCTTTGACTTGCCAAGGTGTCCCAGTTGAGAAATAATGAGAGGCCCCTCTGGATACCTCACGGGGAGCTTGATACTGACCCACAGTCACTGCCCCAAATGAAAGTTCTTCTCATGAAGTTCATGGTGGCAGCAGGTACTAGGTGCTTTTCATTTAGCTGACATGAATGAACAGATGGTACATCCGCTGTGTGTCTGAAGATGTGGGTATTCAACATGAGTGATTTGGTTATGTTCAAATAGAAAAATGGAGAAAACACAGATCTCCAGCTGTCAGTGATAAGAGCAAAACAGAATCAAAGAGACTATAAGTCCATACAGTGCCTGGCACATAGTAGGTACTTGTCGGAGGCTGAATAATACCCTAACCCTCAAAGATGGCCATGTCCTAATCCCCCAAACCTACAAATATGTTAGTTTCTATATGGCAATGGGGAATTCAGGTTGCAGATAGAATTGGGTTGCTAAGCAGCTGATTTTAACAGAGAAACACCCTGGGTTATTTAGGTGGGCCCAGTGTAATCAGAGGGGTCCTTATAAGAGAAATTATCTCTTCACTTACTGGGAAAATAAGAAAATAAAAAGGAGGAAAGAGAGGAAGACAAATGGGAAGAAGGGAAAGAAGGTGGAGAGAGGGGAGGGAATGGGGAAGGTTTGGGTGAAATTGGTTAACTCAATGATGTCTCACATGTTGTTGTTCTGCTGTTATGATAACATTGCTTTAGGTACAATGCCTGAGTGGTTCATGTGCACACCTGCTCCCAATTATTAATTAATTAACATTAACTCAAATATTGTGAAAATGCTCAGACACTTGAAAACCACCATTTGGGGTTGCCAAATGAGAGGGCAGAAGTTGCCAGGTGAGCTCATGCTCCACCTCACCCTGCACCAGCCCTCAGGGATGAGGTGTGTCTGTGTCTTTGAACATCACCTTCAGCACTGAGTCTCAGCCAGAACTGTATCCTGTCCCTCCTATGCAGTGCTTGTTTGACAGGTCAATATTTGGAAGTGAGGAAATTTTAACATTAATTATCCAGATTTTTTAATAGCTTTTATTACAGTGAAAAAACTTTATTTTGTTTCTTTACATATTACACAACCTGTCAATAATTTTTAGTTTACTAGTCCCCATCCGATCTTCAACTGGACCTGATTATAATCATTGTACCATACCCATAAAGGTAGGAGATGTGTCTAGGGTGTGTTCTAAGGAGGCTCCCAGTTTTGAAGCTGAAAAAAGAAAAGCTATTATCAACCTATTAGGACTAATAGCAAAGAATGATTTAATACATGTGAGATTACGCATCCCCTGTATAAAGGAACCACTTGTGTTGACAAATGGTCCCCCCTCATCAGTTTAAACATAATGAGAAGTAATATTTTAAATTAACCTCACTCCGAAGTTTGCTACAGATTTTATAATCACTGCTAATTATTTTGCATGAAAATAGAGAGAAAATTATAGCCATTGATTCCAGCAGTTAACTGGGTGTTAATGGAATGTCATTTTGCATTGTGGTCAGAGTATATGCTTGGCATGATTTCAATCTTCTTGACTTTGTTGGGGCCAGTGTTCTGACCCATCATGTGATCGATCCTTGAGGCTGTTCTGTGCGCACTGGAGAAGAATGCATAATCTGATGATCTGGGTTGAAAGACTCTGTAAATGTCAATTATGTGCATTTGGTCTACTATGTCATTTAAGGCCACACACAGAAAAAAAAGCACATGTTCTGGCCTTTTGGGAACAGTCTGAAGATCTAATGATACCACATCTGGATGGGCACTTGGCAATGGCTGAGAAAGGGTTACTCCCTTCTAGATGAGCCCTTCTAGATGGGCACATTTTTCTCATTTCTTATCACTTCCCATTCAGTTCAAGTGGCAACCTGAACTGAATTTTATTTAAAAAAAAAAAAAAAAAAAAAAGGTTGTTTGTTTTCATTTGTGTGTGCATGTGTGTGAATACACACTCATTTCTCAAATACCAAATTTTGTGACCAACTTACTCTTTTATAAAACAAAGCTCATTCAAGGCTACCAAGGCATACAAACAGTCTCACCCCTGCGGGCCCACAGGCTCTCCAGAGCAGCAGAGAACAGGGGTGGGATTGGAGCAAAAGCACCACTCCTGTCCCACCCCCCTTCCCTGTGCCACACCACCTGAGCACTCCTTGGGGAGTACTGAGATTATGGGAAGACACATAGGGTGCTGGGGGAAAAAACTATAGCATTTTGTACCAACTAGTGTGTGCAGAACTTAAATAAAACAAAGAGTTAAATAGCTCAGTCCTGGCCTTCATGAAGCTTATAATCTAGTTTAGGAGGAAGAGTATCGCAGGTAGGATCCTTTTCAAAGCAGTAGGCATTTCCTCAATAAATTCTGTTGTTTATTAAAAACCCATTCTTTTCCAGGCACCAATCCAGGTACTTTACCCATTTTATTGAAAATCCTCCTAATAGCCGTAGGTGACATCTGTTGGGTTTGGGCCATACAGCTGCCATTCTGCTGTAAGCAACCTGGTATCTTTTTTGGGTACTACCTTTCTCCTGTGGTGGGCAATAGGGATGGGAATGCCAATCAAGATGCCCTCCTATATCCTTGGGGTCACCTGACCCAACTTTGGCCAATCAGACTCTCTCCTGGACCACTGAACCTGGAGCTGAGCAACGCAGGAGACAAAGTTTATTTGCCCTGGGACTTAGCGCCCCAGATCAGCCCTGGTTCCTGTCCTCTACCAAGCTAGGTTCTCTGGACTGCTACATTATTGATACCCTCCCAATCACTTTCTTTCCCCCCTTGTAATAGCTGTTTTCTGTCATTGGCAATCCATGATCTACGATACAGTCCCTGTAAAAAACTGCATCTCAGAGTGGTTATTTGCTTAGGGTCACACAACTAAATGCCACATCTGGAATTTGAACTCCACATGATGCTGCAGCCCTCCAGAAATACAAATTAATCAAGTGCAATATCTACATATGTAAGTGTGAGGAAGTCTAAACCCCCTCAAATACAGAGGTGGGCAAAGCAGGTTTATAGTGGTTCAGATGGAAAAAGACATGCAGATTATAATTATTATAATAGCTTAATTAACTCAAAAGAATGCCACAATTTTCTCAGTTAAGGTTGGGTTGCTTTTTATGTCACTTAAAATCCTCAACAATATGTAAACTTAGACATGTATTTCAAGTTGTTTCCTTGAATGAGGCAAAGGGAATTTTATCACGCCTATTTTCAAGGTAGTATTTTTAGAGTCAGGCTGTGAGGAGAGTCGTCATTTCTCCCTAAGTGGTCCCAGAAGCTGCTGTGGTTCCAGCAGGGCCAATGTCCTGTTACTAATGATGTGCAAAATTATCAAGACGTACAGGTAGAACTCTGTCACATATTCAGTTACAATGGACTTGGAATTAGCATCTACGGTACACTATGTTCTGCAAATAAACACATTACAAGTAACCGCAGGAAGCACACAGCCTGGGGAAAATTATTTTCCTCCTATATTAAAAGGCAAATACATGCAGACAAACAGAACATGTGATGATCTCTGAATAGACCTCCCTTAGGTACATATTATCTCCTACCTGGGCTCAGGAGACTTATCTGCCAACCATAGGTGGTAATGAGAATCCACGTGAGGATAGGATGCTTTTTTTCTGCTTTATCGGATCTGTTTTCAAAGATTTGATTACAATTCTCTCATTTCCCCAGTTCATAGACAAGAAATCATTCATGAGCTCATGTAGCTTCTCTAAACTCAATCTACAAAATACACAGTAGCTTAACTTCTTAAAGAAGGGATATGGAGAACATTATTCTTAATGGAAAGGAAGAACAAAACCTTCCTAAGTCATAGGTAAGTGATATCTCTGAGCAACAGGGCAGTGGAGAAAAGTACTACAAACCACAGTAGGTCTAGAAAGAGTTAACAGGACAAGGGAAGCAGGGCTCGGCACATTTCAGGGTGTGATCAGTTGGGATGAATACCTAGGCTGAACGCCATTCAGCCTTCCTCCTGATAAGGAGCCAAACCAACCAATAATCTTGCTCTAATTCCTCTCCCTGAGCCAGTCCTGGCAGATGTCTGACAACCTCCGGACAGACTGAATGCCCACGGGATTGTGCAACTGTGTACTGGTTTTTGTGCGGCTGGAGAGAGATCACAATTATTCAGTTGTTTCATCCAAAGTGGGATTGAGGCTGGGGAGAAACCCTACACCTAGAATTACTTAAAGTGTCTTCTTGCTGCTATGGAAATCTGTCCACCAAGACATTTCCTGGAAATGAATGCGCTCATGTGTTCATGTGAATGCTACTTTGGTCTTGGGGTGTGTGTGTGTCTCTCTCTCTCTCTCTCTCTCTCTCCCTCTCTCTCTCTCTCTCCTTGAAAGAAAAAGAAGGATTAGAGGTTAAGGTTGCTTGGACAAAACATTTAGCAAGACAGAGACCAAGAGAGACAAAGTTCCAGAGACAGAAAGAGTCACAAAAAGAAGAGGTAAAGACACAGATGCAGATGCAGGAGGCACTGAGTCCTGGTTAGCAGGGTATGGAAAGCTATCTAATCAAGTGAACAGAAAGCAGAACCAAAGTATTAAGGGCAAGTTAATACTTAAACTCTCAACTCTCAATCAAATAGAACATTTGGGTGTATTCTAAAAATCATCCTATCAAGCTCCCACTAAAAGTAGAATTTTCTACAAATCCATGCCAGGCATCCAACCTATTTTACTTAGACACTACTTATGACAGGAAATGCACAAATTAATGAGAAAGCTTTGGCCAGGGTGGGGGTGGGGGTGCAACTCATGTTAGAAGTTACAGTCAACACTATTCAAACCATTTTCACTTTTCAATTGCTTAGTGAAAAGTGTACACAAATATAAAACAATGGCCCTCAAATTGTAGTGCAAATATGAGTCACATTTGGGGGCTTGTTGAATATGTGAATTCTCAGATCTCACCCAAGACCTACCAAACCAGACTCTTTAAGGGGGGTTGGGGGGAGGCTGGCAAGAATCTGCATTTTCATCAACTATATCAGGTTATTCTAATAAAGCACTATGTTGAAAAGCAGTTCTATAAAGCATACACTACATTTTTCCTACCAAAAGTTACTTTAATGCTCATCCCACAGCTGTTAATATTATAATAATGCATCGTATGACCACAAGCATTAACAGCCTTAAGTATAAAAGGGAGACTGGCATTTCAGTTTTCATCACAATTATTACTTATCTGAAGACTATTATTTTTAGAGCCACACTTTGCTATCCTGTAGACTTCAAAATTAATAATAACAGTGTATAAAATGCGGAAGTTCAGAACTATCATCAGAGATGATACCCAAGTTGCTCAAAACAACACCAAAAATAACCAAAGCTGCTGGTCCATTAAAGCCACACGTGAGCCGCCGTCTTTCCATCATTGATGTGGCAAATATATGCCGCGTCCGGACCTGCCGAGAGGGAGGACGGAGGTGTCTGACAGCCCGAGCATCAAAAATCAAAGAAGGCTGAGGGTGAACTAAAGCAATGAAAGTCATGAGTAGATTAAGAAATATTCGACAGCTATTAACGTTTAAAGTTCAGGAAGAAAAGTTATACTTTGATTGTTCTCATTTCTTTAAACCTTGCTCCAAATCATACAGCCTGGTTTTCATAATCTGACACATGAGACTGTAAAAGCAAGAGCATAAACATTTAAAGAAAGCTCTGCTTTTCGATGGATGATTTGTTATTTCTCCTGTTAACCAGGCCTGCGAAAGCCTAGCCATTTTCTTGGACCATATACCTAAACCACTCCTTTCCTTTCATTTTTGGGGGGCGGGGGTCATTACCTAACTTCTTTCCTGCCCAGCTACACTGAGGTATAGCTGACATGCAGCTCTGTGGAAGCTCAAGGCGCACAGCCAGACCACTTCTTAGGCCACAACCTGCCAGGTACCACGAGCAGTGCTTGAAGAGCTAAAAGAACATCTAATATTTCCCCAAAGTTCTTTACTCATTTGAAATTTCCAACATAATCTGTGAGGTAGGTATTATTACTATCATTATTATTTTCCCATTGCACAGTCAAAGGTCCGGATTCAGAGAAGTAACCAGAGCTAGTGCGTAGTAGAGCCGGGATTTTAACTGCAAACTCCTATGCTTAAGCCCTAGGCTACTCTTCCTCCAACTAACAGATAATCAGCTCCCCTAAAATTGGCACCGACACCACATGAATGAACACCCCACCTGGTATCCAAGCACCTCTTACACACTGAATTTCTTAAGAATGTGGTGTTTGACCTTTTCCTCCTCCATCTTTGAAAATGGAGTAACGTTCACCCGGCCATCACTTCCACCACCGCCGTCATCATTAGCAGCGAAGACCATGATTGGGAGTAGGAAGGGGGCATTTTTACTCCTTTAGAATAACTCGGGCAGATCTATACGCCTGGGCCAGCCCTGGTGGGGGTAATGTCATCTTACTTGCCTCAACCAGTGTCCAAATAACCATGTTTCTTTACAACCTGCAGGAGAAGGGGAAGCTCCCTTTCACTGTAGGAAGCTCCGATCTCCTGCTAGATGGAGGTGAGGATTTGTGAGTCTTACGAAGATGTGAAAGATTCCAGGAGGGAAGACATAGCACAGATGTGGGATGCGCAGTCACTCTTGGTAACGACGTTGCACATCATTCAGCCAGCAAGCCCCAAACCGCACCATTGGTCATGGTGATTGCATCACCACATCGGTGCTCTTCCTGACGTCACCAATGCCACCCACATGCCCTTGCTGGTGCTTCACAACAGGACGGCAGCAGACTCAATGCACCGTCTCCCTCTGTGGGAGGGGAGCACGTTGGCATCAGGTGACCAATGCAGCACGGGTGTCACCTCGCTCAAGGCAAGTCACCCCCTTCACTCGCTTATAAAGCTTAGCTGATCTGCAGCAGAAATGGATTTCCTAAAAGGTTTGTCTCCAGGGATTCTCTCCTCTCTTCCTTCCTCCCTCCCCAGCAAGGATTCCCGAGAGGGTGAAGTTACACATGGACTAATGGAAGAAGCACCAGGAGATAAGTTCTAGCCTCAGCTCTGCACCCAGCAGCTGAGTCACTTTGAATCACTTTGAGTCACTCGGAGTCACTTCACTTCTCCAAGCATCTGATAAGTTGAGCTGAAAATGTTTATATTTATTAGGGACTTTCAGCTCTAAGTTTCTAGGCAAACACCCCTCAAGAAAAACCCACCCACTTCTGTTTATTACTAGCTGAACTATTAACATCTTTTGTTCACTGGTTACCGATGTGCCAAGAACTAGGCTCGGACTTTGCACGCATTACATTTGGAAAGGAGACATTATTCTAGATGTGTAAACTGGAGTTCAGAACGATACAAATAAAAGAATGTAAGATGAGACTCTGTCTCAAGCACTTACATGTTTTAGGTATATAAACAATAACAACAAAAAAAGACATATTATTAATCTACATTCTGTTAAAACACTTGAGTATGATAGTATTTATATATGCACATGGACCAATGAAGCAGAGTTGGAAGTTCAGAAACTGACTCTCACACATGGGCATCTGACTTCGGACAAAGGAAGCCCTGCAGAGAAGAGGGGCACGTTGGCCCTGGCCAGGCGGCTCACTCGGCTGGAGGCTGGAGCATTGTGCCAAACTCCAAAAGGTTGCGGGTTTGATTACTGGTCAGGGCCACATGCAAGAAGCAACCGATCAGTGTTTCTCTCTCACATCAATGTTTCTCCTGACACCTCTCTCTCTCTAAAACCAATAAGCACATCCTTGGGGAAAAAAGAGGGACATTTTATAATGATAAAAGTTTCAATCTATCAAAAAATTTACAATTATAAATACTTGTACCTAACAAATACATGTACCAAACATACATGCCTAAAAAAAAAAAAAAAAGCCCCAAAATACATAAAGTCAAACCCACAGAATTTGAGGGATAAATAGACAATTCAACAATAACAGGTTGAGACTATTCTGCTCCACTTTCAATAAAGGGGAGAACAATTAGGCATAACCCATGTCACACACGGGCATAGCCTAGGACCCAGCAATTCCACTCCTAGACATGTGTCTAATATACAATTAAACCATGATTAACTTACATAAATCTCAAAAGCAGACAACTAATCTATGGTCTTAGAACTCCTGGTGATAGCTCATTTTATAACAGCTTGAGGTATACAGAAATAATTTGAAAACATAATTTGTACATTTTCTATGTAGTGAGATAAAAGTAGTTTTAAGTCACCCTTTATAATGTATTAGTTATGTGACCGGGCAAGTTACCCTTTCTTTGAGTATGTTTTACTCATCTGTAAAATGCGGGTCAAGTTTATTATGAGGATCATGTCTGATTAATTACACCCAGTGTTTAATTCCAGTGAATGTTAAATACTTGCTAGTTTTTCTCTTCTACCCCTTTTCCTGCAGTCTCTCCTTTTCAAAGAGTCCAGTGAATGCAGATTGTTGAAACAGACAGAAACCGCCGCATGGGTCCATACCCAAGAGAGTCAATTTGGGTGTTGGTTCGGGAAATAGAAATGATGTTGAGTTGGAGTTATTCATTCAGAACAAAAAAACAAAAATAAAAATAAAAACAACACAGGGCGATGAGAGTGAAATTCTCCCCTTCCACCACGAGCAGCCTGCCAGGACAGAGGCTCCAGGAGCCACTGTAAATCAGCAACACGACTCTAATAAACAGAGCAGTGGAACGGGTTAAAACATCCCTAGCCCTGAAACAAAGTTGCTTCAGAACTGAAGGAGTCGTGCAGTGTAAGTCGGCTTGTGGATGGTCCTTCACCAAAGAGATGTAAGCTGAGTCAAGATATGCTTGTTACGTCTGCACAAAGAAGTCCTTCTATCTATAGAATGCTTTACGTTCACGAAAACGTCCATGGTCAGCAGGGACACTACTGAGGACTTCCGGTTACTGCTGGAGTAAGTAAACTGTGGGTCCACGTAGTGCCTAACAGCCCTCCCTGACCGCAGTAAACAGTTCCTGGGGGGAACAAAGGAAAGAAAATGTGCAGCTGTGGTTTCAGTCCCATAAATCTCTCCACCAACTACGCAACCGGCTGGGGAGTGAGGCTGTGGGAGGAGGCTGAATCCAGTCCCAGGACAAACGCAGGATTCTCTCTCTTGAGAATTACCAACTTCCTCTAAGCTCGGTGTGCTCAAAGCATGCTGTACGGCGGTGCGGTTCCCCAAAGAACAGACTGTGCAATTAGCCTTGAAGGAAAGCCAACTACTTGTAAGAATGACTCTTTCGCAATAAAACAGCAACAAAAAAGCAACTCTAAAGACTTTTTGTCTGAAATTGAGCAATTCGAAGTGCCTGCTGATTTCACACAGAATCTGCCTTTCCAGCCCCACTGGAGCAAAGGCCTATTTCAGAGCTAGGCTGGACTTTGGTCCACTCTGCCCAGTAGTTGGCGGTGATGGAGGTCAGCCAAGGGAGACCGTGGTGCACTTCAAGCAGGGGGACGTGTGGGAAACCCGAGTACCATAGTACTTGGGCTCTGCAGATTAGGAAGAAAACTTGCCTTCCTGGGATTCTCTCTGGAGTCGTGGGTAAGGCAGAATGGAGGATGGTGGCTTATGCCGGCAGCTCCCATCACCTTCCCACAGGCAGCTCACGATTGCACTGGAGCCTCTTCCAACATCTGCCAGCGCCGAGACAGACAGCACACTCCTGAGCTGCTGATTTTTAAGGTTGTAAGAAGTGTTTGGGCACCAAAGAGCAGCGACATCTGACATTATAGCCACAAGATTCCATGGACTTCCTTTACTACTGAAGGAAAGGGCCCTGTTACCTGGAGCCTTTACACCACAGGGGACATGCAAATGATCTACCCCAGCCCCTCCCCTGCCCCCAGTACAGAGTTGGCCTACAGTGTGCATGCAGACAGTCCCTTGCAATTCCGTCATCACCCCTTGGGGTTTCCAGCAGCAGGAAACACTCAACACAGATATGAACTCCCACGGGCGCTTACGACAAAGAAAGAGGCTCCAGAAGGTTGGACTTCCCCTGGACCCCAAATTCTTTCCTCCACAAGAATCTCTTACCCAATTAGCAGTTTGCCCTTGGAATGTTTACTATTAGCCACTGAATACCCATAAGTTATCATGCTTTTTTCCTAGATTGTGCTAAAAATGCATACTTAATGTATCAAAGACTTTAAAAGACAGATTATTCAATGAGATGCAGGACACATCAACATAATTCACCAAATAATTGCCTATAACTTTGTTTCCACAAATTCAATGCATTCTTCATATACCATTCCATCCACAAGGGGTGCCATTATCTAGCCTCTAAGGTGAGCCAGTCTCAGTCCCTGATTCTACCCCCACAGTGGAGCGGCCACCCCGAGCTGGGCTGGGCTGAGCACACGCACACACACACACACTTGGCAGAGACACACAGGCCACCATCTCCCTGATAGTGTTTTGGTGGGAGAAGTAAAAGGACTCTAAACAGGACCAAGCACGTGTGTGACAAGATCTGGGCTAAGCAAGCTTAGACGTTCTTTGCTAAGGCCAATGGGAGCCCAGCACCTCCAGGCGAGGGAGCCATGCCTCTGGTTCCCGCTCTAAAACCCCTTCTGTAGTCTACCAGTACCTGGGCTATGTGCAGGACCCAGGACCAAGCGATCTGTGGGCCGTGGGCTCCCAATCAGTCTAATCGGGGCTGTCTCGGTTCAAGAACTTGTGCTGAAGGATCAAGAGACTCATGGTAACATGGTTAAAGATCGGAAGTCAAGTCTCCACCCCCCACCTCCCACGGTCCAGCAGTGAACATTGGGCATGGACGGCTCAGCGTCACGTTCTAGATCCCCTCGTCTTTAGGTGCCTCACACACCAGGCCTCGAGAACTGCATGGATTTGAAGATGGGCGTTCCCTCCCACATCTCTGTTCCTAGAGAAACACCTAACCTCTGGCAGAGTTGGGAACATATTTTGCCAAGAGTAGCCAGATGGAGAGAAACCGAGGACCAGAAAAATAAAATAATGTCAATGTACTTGAGGGGCACCATGATATAATGGCAAGACCAAGGTCTCTGGGTCCAGACAGGCCTGGGCTAGTTTGGCTCCTGATGCTGACATTTAGTTGCACGACTAGAGGCTGTGACTCAAACTCTTTCAACCTGAACTGTAAAACACAGCAAATGCCCAGCTCATAAGATTGGGACAAAGATTAGAGGAGGTGGCACATATTAAGCAGCTAGCACAGTACCCAGCATGATGTGCAACAAAAATTGGTTCCTTCTCCCCACTATGCCTGTAGACATTAAGTTACATTCAACGGTCTACCCTCTAGGCCAGCTCCCAAGCCTGTGAATGTTTACTTCTGAGGCCAAACCACTGGATTCTTAGCCAGGACCAAACGCCCTTGCAAAGTCTTTACGCAAGAAAGTGATTAATTTATAGGCCAACCCTGGAAAATCGACTTCCGTTCTGGACATTAAAAAAATGCTTCCAAGATGAAGTATGTATTATAGAAACATGTATAATTTTATTAACCAATGTCACTCCACTGAATCCAATAAAAAAGAAACAAAAAGAAGTGGAAATCTAAAGGCAGGGACAAAGGGAGGACCATGTGAAGACAGGGAGAGGTGCCTAAGCAAAGCCAAGGAGACAGGCCTCTGAAGAAGCCAACCATGCCAACACCTTGATCTCAGACTTCTTGTCTCTGGAATTGTAAGAAAATAAATTCCTATTAAGTAAAAAAAAAAAAAAAAAAAAAAAAAAAAAAAAAAAAAAAAAAAAAAAAAAAAAAAAAAAAAAAAAAAAAAAAAAAAAAAAAAAAAAAAAAAAAAAAAAAAAAAAAAAAAAAAAAAAAAAAAAAAAA